>CM065589.1:195674997-195712497 GCA_033119425.1 Bufotes viridis
AAGCACTGCAGCACTCCAATCATATAATTCACTGGTGCAAATCCTCAAACCACAGGCCAAATGGTCAAATATACAGCTAGTTATCCAAAAACGAGGCAGCACTCCAAGATAGTGTGAAGAAAGTGGACCCTTTATTCACCCTTCCCCGTTTTTGGATAACTAGCTATATATATATATATATATATATATATATATATTTATATATATATTACCATAGTTCCTTACAGAATCCATTCATCCCTCCAGGATTTGGGCACAGCTCCTGCCTCCACTTTTATTGTCCATCACCCAAGTTTCCTGTACAGAGCCCCACAGCCCCGTGGGCTGCTTTGATCCTCCTCACAATGAGGGTGCAGTGCCCAGTCCAGTCTAGCTTCTCCCATTAAGTCCCAATAAAAAGAAGGTAGGTTTGGTGGGTTCCAGTCTGCAGCAATTTGCTTTTTATGGTTCACTTCTACAAGACCGAACACATGTTCCTCTGAGCAGGTTCCTAGATGTGTTGTAAATCAAATGAAAAAGAGGCTTTTTATGGGTTTTAGCAGGAAATGGAGGCACAAAATCAGATATATCACCGGGTCTTATGGTTTTTATTTTCATTTGGCCCTTAACCCGCTCCAAGCCCTGCAAGAAAAAAAAGACGCAAAAAGGGCCAGGAGCTATGGAAGCTAGTCTTCAAGGCTGGGGTGGTAGATCTTGTTGATCTGCCTCAATTATAAGTTCCTTAACTATTATTTGGGTGAAACATTCTACAGCTCATACCTGCATAGTGTGTGTGTGTATCTATCTATCTATCTATCTATCTATCTATCTATCTATTTATTAAAAAAATTAAAAAAAATGAGGCAGCACTGCAAAAATGGTGATGTTGGACCCTTTTCCCCAAGTAGGGTCCTATCTATTTATGCTCTCAGTCTGCCCATTCATTTAAATTACTTGTAGTGTAAATAATCTGGTGAAGCCTATCTATCTTATATCTATCTATCTATCTATCTATCTATCTATCTATCTATCTATCTCCTATCTTATATCTATCTATCTATCCATTACCTATCTATCTATCTATCTATCTATCTATCTATCTATCTATCCATCTATCTTATATCTATCTATCTATCTAGTTATCTATCTATCTATCTCTTATCTATCTATCTATCTATCCATTATCTTTCTATCTATCTATCTATCCATTATCTTTCTATCTATCTATCTATCTATCTATCTATTTATCTCATCTATCTGCAAAATTTTAAAAATGAGGCAGCACCCCAAAAATGGAGAATGGGTGTTGGACCCTTTTCCCCAAGTAGGGTCCTATCTATTTATGCTCTCAGTCTGCCCATTCATTTAAATTACTTGTAGTGTAGATAATCTGGTGCAGCCTATCTATGTTATATCTATCTATCTATCTATCTATCTATCTATCTATCTTATATCTATCTATCTATCTATCTATCTATCTATCTATCTATCTATCATCTATCCACTATCTATCTATCTATCTATCTATCTATCTATCTATCTATCTATCTATCTATTCCTTTTCTCTCCCTATAGATAAAGGTGCTGAGACCTGATGACTGTGCCATAATTTCCTAGCTGTGCACTAGAAGGCAATGAGGAATGTCTGAAGGCGAGCTACCGAAACGTCATTATCTTTAACCCTCTGCTAGCTGTGACATGTGTCATAATATTACTGTACAGGTCAGCAGATACAACGCTTGGTCCTTAGAACAGTTATAGTACAGTAAATCGCAGGACACTGCCTACACTGATATTCTGTTGCAGAAGCAATGATGCCTGGGTACATGAATACAGTCTGACTCTTCATAGTTTATATTCTTTTATATCATGAACCAAGTACATCAGCCGTTCTGGACTATATTTCAGTAGATACGTGTTTTTATTTGTGCTTTTGCTGCTGTTTTCATTTTTCACATAATTCCAAAATGTAAGAGAAGTTCATCAACTTATTCTCTCACGGACATAACACCCGAAAGTCGGCACAGAACCGCTATTACCTGCGGTATACTGAGGGTTAAATTCAATAAATTGTCATTCAGACAGTCCCGAAACGGTTTGCTTTTTACATCAGTCGGTTTGAATGAGACAGATCAGAATTTATTTTACTTGCATTTATTTACTCACTTGACATAACACATTGCTCCAATGTAAAATAATAATGCACTTTACATAATTCTAAAGGTAAATATAAATAAATATAAATGTATATATATTTTACATATGTGTATATATATATATATATATATATATATATATATATATCCTATATGCAGCTACCTATAGGACAGATATATAAATGTATTAATATTAGAGAAATCTGAGCGAAGATTAATAAATATACCACATTTTTTCTGTATATTAATATATTATATTTTATATCTAAATATAATTTATTTTTAATTTATACATTTTTGCGTATGGATGTGACACATACATACACACATAAATAAATATTATATATATATATATATATATATATATATATATACATAGTCTTATTTTTTTCCCTATCATGTCACTGTGTAGCTTTTTGTAATGTGTTTGGCATACATACATGTTCCATCCCGGACTACACACCAGTGCAGTACAGTACACCCCCTATGTACAGTTTCCATACATTGCACCAAACATTGCACACTACTGAATGTTCTCTGAACTGTTTCTGTCCGGAATTCCCTGGACTTTCCCTGCTGTCCAGATATAGACAAGGACATTCACAATCACATTATGTCTTCTGGAAAGATTTTTTTTTTTTTTTGTCCTCACCTTTAAACAATTTGACTCTTGCGGTGTTCTTGTAAATATAAATTGTGTTTATATTATTCATATTATTTTATTTCATACCATATCAGGAACAGCAACCATGCCAGGTGAATGAAGTGTTAACATATACACACATAGAATTCATTGAAATGCTGGTCACAAATGGAAGCCCTTTCTGGCCGCTCTCCCTTCCCTGTAAAAGGTGCATTTGCATAGTAAAATCTATATATCCGTTCATTCTTCCTGAATTGGAGAGACAGTAAATGAATGGCACTATCCTCAGCACCGGTGAATGATGCCAACCGGCTTGGATTTGCTCTCAGTCTTTTAAAAATCATTTTACGACTAGAGTTTGGAAGCTGTGGAGAACATTATTATAAAATGCCCATTAACACTCCTGATATGAGAGCGGGGGGAGCAGAGCAGGAAGAGAATGCATTGAATGCAGCTCTGATCAGGCCTGATCTCATCCCTTCCTCACCCAGATGTCTCCATCTCCACCTCTGCCATCAGGTCCCTTACCATCATCTCCTCCTTGTGCTGGGGTCTCCCTCCTCTCCACCTCTCCCCTCACCTCCACTCTTCTACAGTTATTCTCCATCTACCTACTCCACAAAAGGTCTATTTAAGATCAGAGGTGGCTTATTTTCCCCCTATGATATATTCTCTGTCTGCCTAGCTCCTGACCCCGAGACCCTCATTAGTGATATCTGTAGGCCTTTTTCAGGAATAGCTTGTGCCTCAATAACAGAACTTATCCCTGTTTAACACAAGTCAACTTTGGCTTTATGTGACATGCAAAAACAATGTTGTGGTTGCAATTAGAAGCTTAAAAAGATATGGCAAATCATTTAGAGAGTGCCCTTCAGAGGAGAAATAGGTTGATCTGTGGTAGAACCCCACCATAAGTGCTGCCTTTCTTTGGACTTGAGCAAAAGTCTACAGTGAGTTTTTAAAACTGGAGCAATGGAGTGAATCTGGAATACACTACTATCTATCTATCTATCTATCTATCTATCTATCTATCTATCTATCTATCTACAGTAGCTATATACAGTATCTATCTATCTATCTATCTATCTATCTATCTATCTACAATATCCATCTATCTACACACACATATATATATATATATATATATATATATATATATTTATATCTATCTATCTATCTATATATATATATATATATATATATATATATAAAAATGTGTTTGAATGGGTCGCATAGCTGACACAAAGTGTCTTAGTATACTGAGTGCCAGTGGACTCAGGAACCGTCCTCCACAACCATATGAATAAAAAAATTAATTTCCACGGCACATCCAAAAATTAGTGCAAATTTATTTACCAGAAAATCGCGACGTTTGATGCGCCCAATGGTACCTTTCTCAAGCAGTCGATACCACTGCTTGAGAAAGGTACCATTGAGCATCAGCTGCATGCTCTGCAAATAATTACACTAATTTTTGGATGTGCCGTGGAAATTAATTTTTATACATACACACGCACATATTATATATAGGGCTTGAGAAAGATTGTAGTGAACAATTGAAACGTTGCCACACTGGGCTGAATAAACACTTGGACGTTTGAAGATTGGAGTGCTGCCTTGCAATTTTTGAACCACTATACTGAGGACCTGGTTGCTGGTCGTCGGCAGGTTTTGCACCCACTATTTTAAAGTGTGCTGCTTTTTCATTTTTTACTTTAAATATATATATATATATATATATATATATATATATATAAATATATGTACAGTATATATAGATATAGATATACATAGAGTGTATATATATATATATATATATTATATATATATATACTAATGTCTGTAAAGCTGTGGAATATAGTAGCACTATATAAGTGCATAAAAGAAATGAAAACAAAGATATATATAGGGCAGGTGTTGTATTTAGAGTCTTTTGATAATGCAATCCTAGTGCCAAAAATATCAGGTCTTAAGTTCAGACCTACTTATTGCCCTGTACAACTGCATCTAGTGATTGATTTATGGTAGATAATGGGGAGGAATACTAATGGACCACTGCAGCACAGGGAGTTCTGTTTGTGACACCTGACACCTAAGCAGACCATCTGCCACTGGAAAACATGGAAAAAAAAGTTTTATTTTTGGTGGTGGTCTTGCCCATTCGTAGTTAGAAGTTATGGATCTTTTAGCATCCATCCACCATGACTGATTATGCCAATCATGTAAGTTTGGATGTCATCAGTTGTGTCTGGAATTCGCCCCCCCTCCAGATACAACTGATATACATGTAATGCACAGGTCTGGCGTCTATAGACTGATGGATGTATATAAAAAAGCCAATAGTAAACTACAGGTCAGTTCTAGCTTCAGTTTTTCTCCAGCATTTTCTGCACCAGAGGGAAATTGAGCCGGATCGGTGGATATACTGTATGTGAAGGGAACCATAGGCCCGGTTCACATTTATCAGGCCATCCACCATAGTTTCCGTGTGGGGTAGCAACAAAAACATCAGAGGGGTGTTTATAGCAGCTGTTTTGAAACTGCAACACCCAGCATGCATACTTGCTCTGCTCTTCTAAGAACTCACATAGAAATGAATGGAGCATGCTCGGAATTGTAGTTTCACAACAGCCGGAGTGCCGAAGGTTGCTGACCCCTGGTTTATAGAATCTGGTACATCAGTTTTGATGCTGGATGCCTGAGCAGAAAAACGTGGCACGCTGCAGTTTTCTGTCTGGACACGAGACATACACATTCATCAGTCATGACTGGATACAACTGATACACTGTATGTGCCCCAACCTAGGACTGTGTTCTCACAAGAACTTTTGCTGTTCATTATTTTAGATGCAAAGGTAATGATCAGAATCTATCTATCTATCTATCTATCTATCTATCTATCTATCTATCTATCTATCTATAGCCTATCTATCTATCGTATCTATCTATCTATCTATCTATCTATCTATCTATCTATCTATCTATTTCTCTATCTATCTATCTATCTATCTATCTATCCCTACCCAGGCCATGTTTTTCTTTTCTATTTTTATGACTTTTGTACTTTGTCAGCAAAGTTTAACAAAGAAATGTGTAGTCGAATGAATAAGTTTTCTTTAACAAAAAAATATGAAAATAGACACAGGCCTATTAGTGTGGTCAGAACCATGCAGTGTTCTTTGGAGGCTGCAAAACAATAGACTGACTGAATCCAACTGGCACATTTGGCATCAGTTTTGCATTGTACAAAACTAAGTTAAAGGGGTTGCACCACAAGTAGATATTAAAGGGGTTGTCCCACTTCAGCAAATTACATTTTATCATGTAAGGAAAGTTAATACAAGCCAATTTCTAATGTATTGTGATTATCCATATTGCTTCCTTTTATGGCTGGATTCATTTTTCCATCACATTATACACTGCTCGTTTCCATGGTTATAGTCAGACCACCCTGCAATCCATCAGTGGTGGTCGTGCTTGTAAATGATAGGAAAAGGCGCTTGGACTGTGAGAGTGTGCATTGGCTAGTGCTTTTTCCTATAGTGTGCAAGCACGACCACCACTGATGGATTACAGGGTGGTCATAACCCCTGGAAACAAGCAGTGTATAACGTGATGGAAAAATGAATCCAGTCAGCAAAGGAAGCAATATGGATAATCACAATACATTAGTAAGTGCCTTGTATTACCTTTTTCTACATGATAAATGCCATTTTCCAAAGTGACAAAACCCCTTTAATTTACTCTGTTAGCATGCAAAAAACATTATTTTTTAACTGGAATAATTAATAAAAGTTTTTAAACCTAAATATTGCTTCATTTACTTGTTATGACAGTCCCTGTTGTTCTTTGGATTCCCTTGAAGAACATGTTCCTAATGTGTCCAGTGTCAGTGGTCACACATGCTCAGTAGCTCAGGCAGACTGCCTGGATCTTTCTGTACACAGGTGGCCATTGTGCCGGCCGACTTTGGGGCCATTTTTACAGGCTGATGATCATCCGAAAGAAATTATTCCTAATTATTGGCCTTGGTAAAAGTCCTGCCGATCTTCTGAAAAATAAGCTGATCGGATCACTTATGTAAACATTAAAATGTTGGCAGCAGATCTTCCCATGTAAGCGGTGGATGTCCTGTCAACCATATGCAAACTGTATGCGGACAAACAATCATTGTAATTCGGTGTGCACTGAGCTATGTAGAAATGAGTGCCGATTGACTTAAATATCGTTGATTGGTTAAAATTAAATATAAAATGTAATATATAATCAAGGGATAACACCTTTAAGACTATATGACATTATGTTGCTGCAGCAATGGCGTGCCTATATACCGCACATGACCACTGCAGCCAATCACTGGCCTCAGTGTTTTTTTTGCACAAGACCTCTGAAGCAGTTCTGTGTGCCATTAGGAGGTATCACAGCTGCGGTCAGGACTACAAAGCCCGCTGGGGAGGAATGGACAGAGCTTAGGATGGTGACCATACATTTTTTTCTATTATTCTAATAGCTTTCCTGCCTTTTTTTTTAAGAAAGTTAAACTTGGACAACCCCTTTAAAGAGAAATGTTCATGTGAAGCGCAGTATACATATTTCCATTGCATCCAACTCCCGGCCTGAAGTAACTGGCTGGACACAACTGATATATGTGAAGAGGGCCTTAGATCAGGGATGCTCAACCTGCGGCCCTCCAGCTGTTGTAAAACTACAACTCCCACAATGCCCTTCTGTAGGATGATAGTTGTAGGCTGTCAAGGAATGATGGGAGTTGTAGTTTTGCAATAGCTGGAGGGCCGCAGGTTGAGCATGCCTGCCCTAGATCATCTGCCAATCCTGCTGAAACTCCAAAGACATACTGATAGGGAACTTAGAATGTGAGCCCCATTGGGGACAGCGTGATGCTAATGTCGGTAAAACGCTGCGGAATATAATAGAGCTGTATAAGTGCGTAAAATAAATCATTATTCGAGCAACCATATCTGATGTCTATAGCCACATTGAAAGTGATCTGGAGAAGGTTAATGTAGCTGAGCAATTACCTCTAATCAACTAAGCATTCTGTGTACTGCGCCATGGAATATGTTCTTACTAAATGACAGACAATAAAGGTAGAAATGAATGAATCTAATATATTACTGGCTACCCGCTGGAAGCACGATTAGATCTGGTTACATAATCACGTGAACGACACATAGTTAATTTAAGGCAGTCGAACTATACACGGCAAAAGTACATATTTTGTGAAGATTGTGAGATACAGTAATTCCTTGGGAGCGAGACAGAGTGATTTCTACGCGGAATGCATGTTGTATCTTTAGTTTGGAAAGGTATTTTGCTGTTTTATTACTCTTATTTTCACTGGCCGCTTTGAAAAAGTTGAATTTACTATGTCTGTGACCTAAGCTATTACGAGCCATTCGCTATTTTTGCATGTTTGTAAATCAAGCTTCATGTGGCATAACTATATAAATGTATTCAGGTGCATGAAGTACCCAGGGAGAAGATGGGGCATCCAAATCAGCCATGACTGGATTTGCTAATAAGGAACATTATGGGGGCTGAATGGTGAGTTTGAGCATGATTGTACACTAGAAAGCAAGCAACAAGCCAGATTTCCTTTTAGGATGGGTGCACATACATCACTTGTGTCCAGCCATTTTTTGTTGTTGTGGAGCCAGACACAAGCGATAGCTATTTATGTACACTAAATGCACAGGTCCAGTGCTGTTGGGGATCTGGCATCATAAGTGATGCACCAGATGTACAGTATGTGAACGATCCCTTACAGAGCTATTGGGTCAGTTTTGGAATCAGTTTCCCTCTGGCATTTTCTTCACCATGCCAGAGGGAAACTGAGCCAGATCGCCATACCTATGTGAAGGGGTCCTTAGGGGATGTATATATGAAATATTAAGACACTCCATACGTATAAATACATGTGTATCGAAGTGCATGGAGCTATCGTCCATCAAAATAGCTCAAAGTTCTGGAAATCTCCAAGAGGAAGGGGCATGATTTTTGTTTAGAGTCATGCACCCCTCTATTCTATCATTAGTTTTGCAGGCCTAGCTTAGTAGAGCAAGCAAAAAGTTTAAAAATGGTGTCACCCATAGGCAAGTAATGGTAGATGGCCTCATTACTATCCAACATGGGTATTCTGATAAAATTGTCCAAAAAAGATGGCAGATATATGCATTTGGCATGGCTCGAATACCAACTCGAAATGAATATATATATGAATATATATATATATATATATATAGTTGTCCTTAATATTGACATAAGGGAATACATGCAACAGAATACATTGATTTGGTATGCACTATGAGTGATGCCTAGTGCTTGTATGCTATTCGCTACAAATGGTCAGAATCTTGAATTCTAATACACAGTTTCCTTTTATAATAGGGACACTGAAGTGGAAGTGGGATATATATTCCAAAATCTTAAAAGGCAATTCCTTTAGTTCAATCAATACATTACTAAAATGTTTATCAAGAATTGTCCTATATAAGTTTAAAGGACAAGTTCGGTTTTCATATTCAAGGGGGGATTGATAGGGCTTCTGACCTATTACTGCTAACTATCCATGAATCAGATCAATTCAAAGAGTGTGTCAGACCTCCAGTTTAAAGAGAGAAATTGAGCGAGAAAAGATAAGAGAGAGAGGAGAGGAAGCAAGATCACATTTAAATCCATTGAACACGTGGAGTGATTATTCTTCTAAGAACATGTATGAAACTATTCTGCAAGAATTGCAAAGAATAAAAATCAGGACATGCTTTTAACCAAATAAGACTAAAGCTCATAATACATCATATTGCCTTTTTATATAGTTCTGAAAGTTGAGTCATAGAAGGAGCAGTGAATAATTATTAATATGTAAAAAAAAATACAAAGTTGTCCAAGATTAGATAAAATTGACTGCTTTCTTCCAGAAACAGGGCTACTCATGCCCATAGGTTTTGTCTGGTATTGAAGCTCAGAGTGGATGAGGTTACCAAACACAAACTCTGGACAGTTGTGGCACTGTTTTTGAAAGCAAGCAGCCATGTCTGTTTAATCCTGGACAACCTCATTGTAACCAGTTCAAAACCGGACCATTTACCCTATTCCTGACCAGGCACATTTTCAGTACATACGTCTTTAAAAGCCATACTTTTTTTTTTTTACCATTTGGTTATGTAAATGTGGTGACACATGAGGCTTTATTTTTATGTCATATATATTTTAATATTTTTTTTATAAAAAGGAAAAATGTAAAAAAAATGATAAAATAATCTTTCACGTTTTTATTTTCTTTGTTAATAACACAACATGCAACTACTATATATATTTATTATTTCCTCTTTACATAATGGTCGTTTTGATATATGGGATGCATGGTGGTGGGTAGTGGGGCTACAAGCTGCATTGAGGCGCGTGGTGGCATTTAATTTTTTTTTTATATTGTCCCTTTTTTTAATTATTTATTTTACACTTTGTGCCCCATATAAGGTCATATAAGATGTATGGAGGACATTTATATTTACATTTACAGGGGAATACAGCCCTCACAGAGGCTGTACAGGACTGTAAAACCTTACTGCAGAGCAGATCTGGGTCTGCTAAAACCAGTGGCATACCTCCAATAGAAGCAGACTATGCAGCTGCTATGGGGCCCATAGGAAAAAAGGGGCCTGCGGTGGAGGATAGATACCGCCCCCTAATTACACTCATTACATCCAGCTCCAGTATAGTATTCCTACTATCAGTTGAGAAAGGTAACGGACCTGTTATGATGTCATCACAGGTCCTGTACATATAGTAAAGAAACTGCAGAAAGAATGGTGTAGCTCCTAGGTTAGATAGGAACATCTGTCAGGACCTGTGATGACATCATCTTCAGTATCACATGTCCCATACATCTAGGAAGGGAACTGCCAGAGCATGGTATAGTTCCCAGGTTAGATAGGAGCATCTGCCTGGACCTGTGATGACATCATCATCACAGGTCCTGTACATCTAGTAAAAGAACTGCAGAGCAGAGCATACCCACAGGTCCTTCAACCCCCAACAGCATGGACGATGAGATCTACACTGAGATTAGAATGGAATAGTAAGAGGAAGTCCTCCTCCTTTCTCTTTATTTTCCCCCATTCCCTATATATATATATATATATATATATATATATATATATATAGTACTGCAGACAGTTACAACCGCTATTACCTCATGCACCCCACTACCTCACACAATAACCATATTATATAACTGAGCACATATATCTATACACACTGCATTTATTATACCTTGTACTTGTCACATCAGTACACTGCTCTATATAATATAGAAAAGAAACCTCCTGAACTGAACTGATACCAAGCTAAATAAAACTATGCTTTTTTCTTTTGATACGTATCACTGTATTTATTGCACTGCATGTATTTTGGACAGCTGTAAAGTTTACACTACTATTGTATTTAATTCTACAGTTGTAGTGGTAACTTCTAATGAACAAAGCTCTTTTCCATTATGGGAATCTTATCCTTGCCATGGTGGTGATATTGCTGAATCCTAGCCACTAAACCAAAAGCATGGGTTTTGCTTGGTGCCGTACTGCATACAATATGGTGGGTTCTCTACCTCACCTTTCCCTCTCCTTCTTGATTGACAGAGGCAGATGAGATGTCCGTGCAGGAACCTGGCCCTGTCCAATGAGGAGAGGGATGGGCTGTTATCAGAGGAAGCAGGAGGAGCAAGGGTCTACAGATTGGCTTGGGCCCCTTTTCACTTAACTTCTCATTTGAATATGGATTAAATCCATATCTATCTATCTATCTATCTATCTATCTATCTATCTATCTAATATATATATATACATTTCACCAGCATTCTATAGGGTATAATAGGAGTAATATGACCGCCTCCTTCCTCTGTCTAACCACTAAGATGCTGCAGTTGCTGTTGTTAGTGACATGTTATGTAATATATACAATTGCCGAAATATGCTTCTTTCTCCACTTCTCAGACTCATTTAGTTTTCCCTAAGCCTTATGCACTGATCTCTCACTTTTGATTAATGATATAACTGTTTTAAGAGAGGCAGTGATGAAGACGGATTGTCAGCTCAATGAGAGATCAGGTTGGGCTACTTTCACACCAGTGTTTTTGCTAGATCTTTCATGGATCAGCAAAAACACTTCCGTCATGATAATACAACCATCTGCATCCGTTATGAACGGATCGGGTTGTATTACCTTTAAAATACGGAACCGTCATGAACACCATTGAAAGTCAATGAGGGACGGATCCATTTTCTATTGTGTCAGAGAAAACGGATGCGTCCCCATTGACTTACATTGTGTGTCAGGACGGATCCGTCTTGCTTCGCCCCACATCGGGACAGAAAAACGCTGCTTGCAGCGTTATTTTGTCCGTGATGGGGATGCAACCAAACGGAACGGAATGCATACTGGTGCATTCCATTTCGTTCAGTTCAGTTTTGTCCTCATTTGACAATGAATGGGGAAAAAAACTGATGTGTTTTCCCCCTCTATTGAAATCCTATGACGGATCTTAATAGCGGAAAGGGAAAGCGCAGGTGTGAAAGTAGTCTTAGGCTGGTGCCCATAGAAATGTATGGAAAGGTGAAAGGGATGAGGAGGAAGAAGCAGTTGCAGAGTGAGAGATAGGCACCCAGAGATGTTGCTAGTGGATCTAGTGAGTTTTCTATTTCTGTTTCCCCCACTGCTACACAGCTACTCTGCTCAGTACTGCTGTATAATATCATCCATGCTGCTGCTGCTGATTCTGTCTTACAGAGGCATAATGGAGGAAGATCTCTTCTATGTGCGGTGTGTATGGGAGACATCATAGCAGCTAGTCATCATCCACTAGCTAATGAAAACTAAAAATTAAATGGAGCCTGTAGAGGTAAGAACTGCTGATAAAATCAGATTACAAGTCATATAATGGCCAGTATTATTCCTCATGTAATAACTGATCACTGGGGGTCCGACTGCTGGGACCCCCACCGATCCCGAGAACGGGGATCCTTTTCCCCTAATCTGATCAAGTGGGCAGGTCAGGCATGTAGCATGCCAATCCATTCATTCTCCATGGGACCACTGGAGATACAGTAGCTGAGTACAGTGCTTGGCTATTTCTGGAGGTCCCTTAGAGAAGGAATGGAGTGGCAGAGCGCATGCCAGCGGTTGGATCCCCAGCGAGAGGTTAGTTACACTCAATCCTGTGGATAGGTGATAACTTCTAAACTTGGCACAATCCCTTTAATGATTATCATTACTTACACCTATGACACTAAATTAATTTGCATCTGGATGATGGACTCCTGCTCCACTGGTCAAATTGATTGCCGTTTATGCTTCAGATATTTTTTCAGTTGGAAATGGTGAATGCTACAATCTTATAGTTTACTGCACTATCATGGGAAATAAATCTTTTTATGAATTCTCCTTTACTAATGAGCATTCTACTTGAAAAAAAATGTAAAAGTCTTTGTATCATCGGCATATATTTATATTCATTGCCAGCTTTACTGAACACTGAAAGAATCTTTCGAAAAGCCTAATGGAAAATAGTGAAGACTAGAATTTAATACACTGAAAAGGAAAATATAGTAATATTCTTGTAATTAAATGGTTATTTTAGATCAAAAAATTATATATACGAGTTATATGGTATTGCTCATCTTAAACAAAAACACTAAAATCTCCTATACCCATTAATGTATTGTTGGTCGAACAGCGGATTCAGCCAATAGTCTAATGTGCATGGGGAGCTCTCAATGCTCCTCTGACAGATGATGTTGGGGGAGAGAAGGATCAGGCACACTGAACCTTTTTGCCCAGTCTTTTTGGTCTACTTGGAAATAAGACCCTACCAGAAATGTCTGCCATTTGGCAGTGGCTTTCTCCTCTCTCCCCACTGACAACATGTACATGCTCGTCTGAACAGAAAGTGTATGTGTATGGTGGAGTTGGGAGTGAGCCTGGAGAAATAGCTGTTGGCTTCCAGCCGTTGAATGTGTATGGCCAACTTCAACCTAAAGGGAATGTTAAAAATGAAGAAGAAATATAGTTCTGTTGGTCAGTCTGCAGCGCTTTCAACATGATTCTGACACAAAGAATTTTGTAGAATTCCTGTGGAGAACACAAGGGTTAATCTGCTGATCTCTTTTATCTTTGACTGGAGACTGACCTAGGGGATGCTTAGCCAAGGAGGTCAGGCTTAACACTTTTTTTTGTCCTACTGCAGACAGGACAAAGCAGGGAGGCTCTTGCTCCAGCCAGTTGTCTTACATCACCGGACAGTGTGGATAAGGAGAAAGGACATGGCTAATATCCTGGGACACAGAGAAAATATTGTTTTCTACATTTCTCAGTTTTAACTATAATATGAGACAAAATAGGATCAATGAAAAGGAGGAGATGAAGGGAGGAAGGGTTAGGGTTTAGTGTTCCTTTAATTTAATTAGGAGAGTGAGTGGTATAGGGCATGTTTCACTCTGGCAAACTAAAATGTTCCTTGTTGCAGATGTTATAGACCATGCATGACTTTCTGGAATTTGGACTTGAACAAGGATTATTTTGTATTAATGTTAGGCTTAGCACAAGTATGCGGACATCAGTAATTTGCCTGCATCCTTTTTAAGTAATAAGGGCTTTAGCAAATTCTAATAATGAAGACTACACTTGGACATTTTTTAAATGTAGACTTCACAAGTGTTCACCATCACAATGGTACAAATGGAATGTAGAGACACTGTACTTTGGATCCATGTTATATGTTTCATGTTTCGCTTGGCATTGTTTTTCAAAATGTATTTAATGATCATTACATTAGATTTATTACATTGGATTTACATTAGATAGATAAAGGTTAACTTGTTCAGGCACTAGCTATCTCTTCCAACCCTCAACACAAAAGCATGCTGAACCCAACTGGAAAAAATAGGACAGGTCCACTGTAATCTTCATAGTATTTCTTACTTTTTTTAGACCAAGAGATAGCATTTTGGTACTATGCCAAAGGGAATCATGATGGAAGGGCTGGGCATACCATCTGTGATGGGAAACTTAGTTGGATGTACATTTCTGATTTTCTCTCTAAATGAATTATGAAATAGAATTTGTTTACATGGAAAATCTAATACTGAATCTTTGCATTTCTACTTTTCTGAGAATTTCAAGAAAACGCCATATAATTAAATTTAATTGTATAAGCCATATTATCCTCCATGATACGGTAATATATCTTTTTATGCATCTAAAGTAGTTAAAATGTTTATATATAAGGAAAAACAGTACAAAATAAATTATTCATAATTCTAAAATCCCTGACACAATATAGCACAAGATGGCTGATTCATAAAAACGCAGAATGCTATGACTTTGAAAAAGAGAAAATAGTAAGAAATATATAGAGAAACTGAGATAGTATTTCCATTGGTTTGGTTTGGTTTAGTTTACTTTTAGAATAATAATAAAAAAATACATAAAAAAATACATAAAGACTGCAAAATTGCAAAACACCAATGTGAGCCTTAAGATAATAATTTTTGTGCAGTTATAAGGAAAATCAGACCTTTGGTTCTGCTTATTGGATGAGATGTGCACCTTAAATCAGTATCTTCTCAAAAATTGGGAGATCTCCTATTAGTTTGCCTGCTAGTAAAGCACTGAACCTGCTCGTAAAGTCATTAAAAGAGAGTACTTTGCAGACATTGGGCAATTTCACACCACTTGTAATTACCAGTACAGCCCAGCACAGATAAGAATGATTTAACTGCCCTACTGGTTTGAGCCAAGATAAAGAGATAGCAGGTTCACTTTGTTTCGTGGCCACAGCTTTTTCTTAATTCTCCCCTTGCTAGGTTTAGATTTTTTGATGGTTGCACTTAAGCATCTGAACTGAACTTGACTGAAGTCTAATGAACATGAAAATCAGATGTAATGAATAGATGTTGATAACATACCCTAAACACAGCTTTGATCCTTGGCTGCCAGGGGTGGACTGGGATCTAAAAGTGGCCCTGGAAAAAAAGTAAAAGTGGTCCCATTTTGCAGGCAGGTCCAAATTGAGGCAGGGCAAAATAATTAGGCAGGGCCAGCAATATCATGGGGCAGAGCAATATACAGCCCCAGCTGAACTGAGTACCACAGGGCAGCACAAAATACTGCCATCTGTGCCACAATATTCAACTGTATCACTGTCCTGAGGATTTAAGAGTGCACCTGTGGCTGCTGGCCAGGTGTGTAAGAGAATCAGATCATTATGTACCCCGCTGGCGGCTGTGAGGAGGGCTTAGTTGGCCCTCCTAGGCATCGGCCCACCGGGAAATTTCCCTGTAGGGTCTATGGCCAATCCAGCCCTGTTGGCTGCATATGTAAGTATAATTGATAACTATTTTTCTTGTGCTCAAACTTCAACACTTCTTGACCAAAGGCAAAGGAACAGTAATTGCTATATTCATGTGACTTATCTGCAAAAGGAAGAACTCCTAAAGTTGTCTGCAATAGAAAACCCCTAAAGTTTGTCATGATTTCAATGCCCTGTTCAGGTGTGTAGCTATAGGGGGTGCAAAGGTCACAGACACACCTGAGCATTGATGTCTGAGGGGGCCAAAGTGGTTCATCTGCCACATAAAAAGTATTAAAAATTATGCATGGCAGGTGGTGGTTCTGTTATACCTTTTGCACAGGAACCTAAGAGCTTCAAGTTACACCTCTGTGTTTGTCTCCAAATTGGCGCATGGATAAGAATTCTCATTATACATGAAATTACAAGTTCGAAAAGAACCATTTATAAATTCTTATTTTCAGGTTCTACAGTAAAAGAGGACATGCTGAAATGTGTCATTGGTAAAATGCATCTTTTCCATACATAGTAATCTCAGAGCAGCTATCAATATTAATAATATTAGTCTTTAGCCAGGCAAGCAACCAAGACAGAAAAAAGAATCCACAAAATCATATAAAAGCCCTAAACTTTATTGGCCATACATTACATCCAAAATTAGAAAAAACTAAATGAGATATAGCAGTAAAAGGGGTATAATGGAATAAGCCCATAGAATCAGAAACAACCCCGATGCAATTACGGCACAATGTGTCACAACAGATACCCTAAAATTATAAAGAGAAAGGGCTGGATAATACCAATCATTACATATCTGATCATCTATAACCCAATAATCATGTTAACGTCCAATATGCCGAAAGTATATCAAACAGGAATATTTTCCCCAAATCCAACAATCTTTTCTCCAAATATAACTCTTGCTAACCCTTGCGGAAATTGTGCAAATACCTAAAATGAGAAATAATAGTGCAAGAACAATAGGAAAATAACCCATACAGTCAAGAACACACCTGGCCAGTCACAAGTATCCCTCATACAATTATGCCACAAAGTAGCATAGCAGCTATAAAAAATTATTTTTAAATGCATACAGTATGGCCAAATAATGACAATTATAGTACATACCATCTCGTGTAGTTTAGGGGCAGTGGGTTAGGTTTTTAAAATACTATTATAGTTTACCCATAGCTAATATACTGTATCTGGGGTAAACTACAATAAATAGGCAACTAAAGTTGGGCCGAGTCTACTAGAGCGCGGGCCACATGGTCCCAAAAATTGCTAAGAGTATAAAATTGATTACAGATGAAGGACATACTAGTATGTCCTGCATTGGAGAACCATGAAGAAATCTTTTCTTAGAACTCAATGGTTGGACTTTCAGAGTTAAAGGGTCATCTAAATACAGTTTTATTATATGATACATTTGTTCCAAATGATTCACTGGAACTATGGAGGCATTAAAAGGATAATGTGGAACTCTTTGCCAAAGGGCTGTAAATCTGAGTAGATGGATGCATTTAGAGTATAGTAAAATAAAGTATTAGTCACTTACACTCCCTAGACCCTCTGTTCTGATGAATTCCATCTCAGGAACATGGAAAACCAGGCAGCATTTAGTTGTTTTGAACGGATCTACCCTTTAAATTAGTCCAGGGTTGGCACTCTGGTAATCCCACTATGTTAAGTAAGCGTTTCCAGAAAAGTTATAATGGCAACTTGGCTACAGTCAATCTTCAAGGCCTGCTTTGAACAACTTATGGACCACAACTATCACTATAACTATGGTCAGAATATTATGTGAATGCTAGATTGCAGTAAATGTGCAGGCCCCAGTCAAGCCTTTCTTTTAAATAAAAGGAATATATAAAGGACAAACCCTTCTGAATATAATGTATCTGTATGTTCTTAGAAAGATTATAGGTACAACTGTGCCCATTAAATAGACCCCCTGAAGATGGAAAGGACCAAATGTAATCTGCTCTATATGCAATTAAGGCATTCCACCTGTCTGTTGGTCCTCATGGCCAACAAGAACTTTTAAGAGAAATTTGTGAAGATTTACTAGGCTTAAAGTGTATAGAAAGGGGAGAGTCACTAAGGAGCGGGCTTAAAATGCACCACGTTGTACCAAAATTGAGGAAAAATGTTGGTGTCAAATATTGACTTACAGTAAGGAAGAGAAAAAGAGCCAAAGGTCTAGCTAGTTATTATCACACAGCATATGCCCCTGTGATAAATCTGCCCCATCTTCTGCCTGCCTGGTCTAGTTTCAGTGGTCTATTGCTAGTTTGGCCAACATTTCTTTCTTACAACCTGGCTTTTACACACGGACACTGACTCACTTTGCCAACATACTCTATTTTCATCAGTAAGTGGTGAGATATCTTTTAAAGATTAGTTACTCCACCCAAGTGAGCAACGTGGCATCCAAACTCTGCTGAATTCTCTATTGGACCCATCTACCATGTTAATCCCAAGTAATCATGGCACTCAGGGCCATACTTCTTCACTGCCGTCTTAGCCTGGAAAGAAGCAACCTAAGGCTGCGTTCACATGTCCATTAGAGATAATCTGGCAGCTGTATCCAACATAAATGCCGCCTGTCAGCCGGTCAATCACATATATGCTGCGTTATTTGGTCAGCCGAAACCCGACATTTATGTCGGAAAGTGGCCCGATCAACAGATCGCCGCCGGATCCCTATTGGCTATAATTGATCCGGCAGTGATTTATTGAATCTGGCAATGCAAAATCTGGCAATGCAGGAACAGCCTGCCGGAAATGTGAATCTAGCTTCAGTCTGTGGCACGTCTGTGGTACTGTTGATGTCTGTGGCACTGTTCAGTTTTTCTGTTCAGGTATAGGAACAGGAAAACCTCAGTGTTAGATTTGGCAAATGCAGGATAGCAATGTCACCTGCCAGATCCCATTAACTTTAATTGGCTTCAGTAGGTTTCTGTTATTTATTCTGAGAACCTAGGAGTGCTACTAGAATGATAAAGATATACATTGTCAATATACATTAAAGCAATAGCAGTTGCCTGCAAACCTGTGAATAGCTGAGGAAATGCAATAGCTTCTGCTATAATTAAATAAACATAGCAAGAGTCCCGAACATGTCTGGAGGGG
Organism: Bufotes viridis; assembly: GCA_033119425.1. Taxonomy (NCBI): domain Eukaryota; kingdom Metazoa; phylum Chordata; class Amphibia; order Anura; family Bufonidae; genus Bufotes; species Bufotes viridis. The sequence continues at coordinate 195,694,274 of CM065589.1, forward strand.
TCCACCTCCATACAAGTAAGCGACTAGATGGACTATGCACTGCTCTTCAGTTGCGTTTAGTTTCTGTCCTCTGACTGATGAGTTTTTGGATACATGACACTATAGATGATGTTACCACACGAGGCATAGCTTTCTGACTATACATATGATTACAAAGTATAGCTCTTAAACTGTGCAACAGCTGCTAGAGCTCAGGCGTTGTACAAATCCTGTACCAGAGCCTATGGTCAACCATATACGGTACGTTAAATTGTTCTACAGTCAGCCATTTACATTAGACAGTTGTAGGCTGGACACCTTATCTGTCCCAAACTCTCTCTAACCATGCATGCGCAGCTCAGGGGTCAATGACTACAGATTTACAAACTGTACAAATTTATGTCTCTCCGCAATAATGGTATAATGGTAACGCGTACATTCTGTTACACAGTTCCAGAAAAATTATATAGTATGCAAGTAAAAGAAGACGCAATTCTAATTTCAGTATATACAATAAATGGCAAAAATTCTAATAAATGAATGAGGTAAGTGCAATGTCTCACTGATGACTGATCCTTGCAAATCAAAATTCCTTTGGCATGTACCCTAGATATGCACACAGTAAAGCACATACATATACATGTGTTAACACCTGAATATTTTCAGATTTTCAGCATGTAATGTATATTAAAAAAGGTCTACCTGATGCTGAGAGCCACAAGCTGCACTTATTCCGATGCAACATTATGCTTGCATCCAGATCCATGTGCCTAGAAGACAGAGGAGGAATGTGACCGCACACATATAGTTACATGAACTAGAGCTTCTTTGCTAGAAATGATTGATGTGAATTACCAGAAATTAGAATTTGAAAGTTAGCTTCGGAGAAAAAGCAGGCAGGAGATGTGAGGATGCTTGGAGGAGGGGCGCAAAGGGAGAAAGTGCTTTGGAGTTAGGACATAGAGAGAGAGATAAGAGATAAGAAAAGACAAAGAGGAGACAGAGAGACTGTTAGTGACTGAGCAGGGAGGAGGAACATTGAACACAAGAAAGACATGCTGACTTTTCTTGCACATGAAAACATTTTCAATAATGCACTAGATGGCTATAGACATATAATTATGTTAGTCAATATGTATGATTCATGTTGTTTTCCCCAAGTGTTCGCCATTGGTCTTCTTTTTCCAGCATTGATCACCAACAATAATGTCTTTTTTTTTGGTAATGAAATATCTTGATAAGAAATCTAAATTTCAAATACCCTAGGCATTCATCTAGGCCACATATGTCAAACTCATGGCCCTCCAGCTGTTGCAAAACTACAACTTCCAGCATGCCTTGATAGCTGTAGGATGTCCAGGCATGATGGGAGTTGTAGTTTTGCAACAGCTGGAGGGCCACGAGTTTAACATCCCTGATCTAGGCAATCATATATATACAGAGCCGTAAGCATCTTTCATCCTGGAGGATCTGTATTACATACTGTAGATAGTCCATTCATTTCAATGAGTAATGTACAATCAGTATCGGACTAGGTTTGCTTTGGCCTGCCAGAGGAAATTATTCTCAGGGCCCAAGCTCTGCATCATCTATGAAGGAGGATCCTCTGGTACACTGGAGGATCCTCTAGTACTCTGGAAGGCCAGTCCAACCCTGTATGCAATGCTTTTATTTGTCGTAAAGTGGGAAATCCTGTGATTAGCTCAGGGGTGGATTGGCCATGGACCTTACAGGGAAATTTTCCAGTGGGCCAATGCCCAGAAAGCCACCTGAAGCCTCTTCACAGCTGCCAGCCGGTTACATAACAAATCTGATACTCTAAGAATTAATTAACGCTAGGAGCATCAAGTATGTATGGACCTGGCCAGGTGGCCTCCTGAACTCACAGTTGAATACTATGATGAAGGCAGCAGTTTTTAATTTGTGCTGCACTGTGATATTTACTTCTGCTGAGGATGTATTTTGTGCTGCATTGTGCTATTTGGTTCTGCTGGGGCAGTATTTTTTGCAGCACTATGGTATTTCAGGCCCTGTCTACTTCTGTTGTCCTTGCCTACTAATGCTGCCCCACCTTCTGTCAGTTTGGACCTCCCCACAACATGGGGCCACTTTAAGTTTTATTTCCAAGGCCACTTTATGTTCCCAGTCCGCTCATGGATTAGTTGATCAATGGGGGACTTGAGTGGAAAAAAAACCTTTAGATTTTACAAATTCAACAACTGATATTTGCTTTACAGAAGAACCTTTTATTGCAAGATTTCATTTTTGAATGAATATGTAAATAATAAAGAAGTATAATATAGTTTCAAATTGTGTTTGAACCAACTGAACAAAACTTTCTCCTTGTGAAATAATATTATAAAATAAATTTGTCAAATCATTTCAGCTTTTCTCAAACCTACGGGGGCTTTTGATGTGGTCAGTATGCCGACAACATTGTATATATTTTTGCAATTACTGTATCATCTGGCAACTTTTTCACTTTATCAAGCTAGTTATGGGAGTCTGTGCCTGCAGATCTTGAACAGAAGTGAAATCTATAGAAATGAGACCTGTTCAGAAGCTCGGCTCGTTGACTGTCTAGGTGGGAGTAAAAGCTTAATGAGTGAAATGCCTCCAGTTCTGCAATCTGCAGTTTGTCAACGGGTGAATTAAAACAGTCTCCCATCTGTTTAGAAGACTTAGCTTTAATAAACCTATAACTGACACATTGTCATTCCATCATGTTGCTTTTCACCGTAGGAAGCCGCAAGGAAGCAATATCACAGCATGTGCAGCACACACCACAAAAACACATTTACAGGCAAATTAATGGCATTTATATACAGTATGGTATGAGTTGGGGAATATTTTCTTCCTTAAAGTAATATATAACAGCATCTGTCCTGAAATATATGTTAATACACTGTAGTTGGGTGTGGGAAATTAGCAGGGGGCCAAAGAAGAACATAAAACGTAGCCCCCAGCTTTCCTTTTGTTTAGGATGCAATTTAAAATTAATCCTATTATTAAGTAGAATTCAATGCATATATTATCAAATTTTTATATTTTTCATATGGAAACTGGCTCAAACCGGAATTAGATTTGAAAATACAAGTTGGATCAGAATTGGATTTCTTATTTCCCTATGCCCTAATGTGAAGAAAGAAAAAACAGTGTCCTCGTCTATAGCTACCAATAACATGGCCGTGCCTGGATTTCATTGGAATAACCATGTCTAGAATCTGCTTGATTGCTCTGGACAAAACCACTTCATTCTTTATAAATTTAATTCTATATACATAACGATGGGGTTCTAATACTACTGGAAGCCACAATGTCTTCTCCTTTTTTTGTATTGGGGCCTCAGTATGCAGAACATGGTGATGCCTTGGCCTCACCATTTTTCAAAGTCCATGCTAAAATTCAGAATGAATCTTTCCTGAATCCAGTTTAATTAGTCAATTATGTTACTAAACTAACCTAATCTGCAACAAATCTTCTACATGTGAATATACATTTCAGGGGGTTATCACCCCTTTTCCCATCATCCAGCCATTGGGATCTGTGGAGAAATCCATGTGCAAGTAGTGTGTCATTGCTGGGTAACCTACCGCTTGGGGACATGTCACTTCTAAGGCCAGTCAATGGCTGCAGGGACGTACGTGACCCCTCCATGCAGGAAGTTGACAGATAGGGAACAGAAGTCCAATGAAGTTAGACGGGGAACCAGGTGGCTGGAACCTAGTGGTGGGGATCACTGCTCCATTCATTTAGTTAGGGACTGCTGAAGATAGAGCTTGGCTTATCTGTGTCACTCCCACAGAACTGAAATGCTGTTTGTAGACCAACACTTTTTTTAAAAATCCTATACACTCCTCAGTTGAGACCTATTTCGGCAATTTTCTTCCTAATGGAAGATCAGGATGAGACAGGTGGATATTTTTGACTTACGGATCTTAGATTTCTAAAGGCATTACTGATGGTGACCCGCCAATCCAAACTAAAATTTTACATTGAAAATATACAGTATAGTCATCATACCTGTTACCCGTCACTTGAATTATGGTGCCTCCATGCCTAACACCTGGTCCCCTGATGAGTTCTTTTATCCAAAAGGGTCACTACAATCTTAGATTTGCCAATGGAGCTCCTTTCAGCAAGTCTAAGACATGCCCCCTCCTACACTGCCCTGGTATGAACCAGCAGGACACAGATGAGATTGACTCAGCACCATTGTCAGTGCTAGTTCCCCCCAGGCATTGGTTGGGGACATCTTTTAGACTTACTAAGAGCTGTTCCATAGGTTAATCTAAGACTCTGGCAGCCATTTAGAGGCAGTTAAAGAATCAGATTTCAAGAATAAATTTCAAGCAGAGGGCACCACGTATGATGACTGTACTATGCATCTCCAATGTATGGTCAAATTTTAGTTTGGGACTGGAGGGACTAACATTAAAACTTTATACTAATTCTAATTCAGACGAGCTATTAAAGATTTGGCATATGCAAATGGTTAGGCATTTAAAATGGCTTATCAGACTGTTTGAGGCAGGAAAGGCATGCCAGATGGATGAGTTTAATACAAATAAACACTTTCTCAGCTTGCCCATAGATCTTTAGGACTCATACTTTATAAACCTTGAATACTTTTTCCTTATTAATAATGGCCTTCATCCAGTATCACGTTCATTAAGAACATAACTTCTGTCATTTCCCCCCATGCTACGTCTTCACAGTGATAACAGAAAGTATAGGGTTAAGTACCTCTCCTTTCCCATGGCAGATATTGGTTGATAAATAGGCTCATAAGGAAGGCTTTGGGAGAGAACGAAGGCTAGAGAAATGGATGGGAGGGGAAAAGTTTTGCAGATTTACAAAAATAAACACATCTCCTTAAGTCCTTTGATAGCAAGCTCTCCGCCTGTCTTCAGGAAGAAAAAGCCAGCTGAGTGATTCATGTATTTCCAGATTAGACGGCAGTGTCTAACCCACTGGGTCCAAGAATGACCTTTCACATATGGCTTTACAAACCTATTGGTAAATAAATGTGAGGTTATAGACTCAGGTCAGAGTATGGTGGTCCTACCCGTGCAAGGTACATTGACATATACCTGCAGCATATCTCATAAAAAGGAAAACTAATAATATGGGATTAGGAGGACCCTTCACATTTATGACCACCCCTTTCAGTTTCCCTCTGGAATACTATCGAAATGTTGGAGGCAGCCTGATCCCATAACTTTGTTCATGCTATATGTATGCATGTTTTAAAAAAAATGGCGCCAGAGGGAAAAACATTGCATGCTGGGTTTTTCTGTCTAGCGCTGGCTATGGAATCTGCTGATTTCAGTGGTAGCAGATATTATTTGGCAGATGTTGGCGGGGAAAGGATCAGTCATCTTGAATTTAAAGGCAGATAAGCTGTCAGGAGATGTGTCTAGCAGCGGCTTAATTCCCTATCCACACCGAGGACACATGCATGCTTGGTTTGGCCGATGCTTTTGGCCAATAGCTTTTGGTTCATTGCATGATGGCCGGAACACTACAAAATATCCTTATATGACAAAAAACGCATCATAACTCTTCACGTAGCCATAAACACACAGAGCAGCCAAGAAAAGTTGCACTAGTCTGCCATATTATTAATGTGAGGTGTGGAAGAGACCCCCTTAGGGTGAATGCGGCGTTATTGCCATTTGGGCCTCATGGTAATATTGACTGCATCTTACACATTCTCCTGAAATATGTGTGAACTGTACCTTATGTGTTTTGCTTTTTGTCACAGGATGGAAGCAGAGGACAAGTACTGATGTTACATACACATATGTCATCAAAGTGCCTTTAACTTCTCCAACTTATATGCTGTTACACAGAGACTGAAGTATTCTGTATATTTCCACCAATGAGCCATACCAGTGTCGGAGCACATTGACGTAGGGATGCCATGATCCTCACGCTGGGTAGAGTTACTAGGTGCTTTATTTGCAAACACTTTCCCACTAGAGAGAGAAGAAGGGTTTATGTCAGGATGGGTGTAGAGGTTCCTCTGTGCTAGCAAGCAGTTAAATGCACATTGTGGATGTTGTTGCACGTGGATTCTCCCCCCCATGTGAAAGCACTAGGACTCCAGAGGAGCCAGACCTGACCATAAGGGTTCTAGACGGTGGTGATCATAGTCATTGAAGAGTAGAGAGTGAGACTGTAATTGCAACGCAGGAAAAACTAATTGCTGTAGTGTAGACTTTAAAGTAGTTATCCCATGATGAAAGTAAAAAAATAAAATTAGATATTACACTACATGAACTTGTCTTTCTAACAAAATTAGAATCAGCCCTGTACCTCACATGGATCCAGAGATCTCCCCATTCATTGCACTGCTAGATTTCTTTCAAGCTGGCAGCTCAGGGGGCGTGTCATTTCTGACTGCAGCTCTCTCCCTATCACAGCTCAGGAGGCGTTTCCATGCTCTCCCTATCACAGCTCAGGAGGCAGTTTAAGGGTGGAACTGAGCATGTGTGTCCACTTCAGCGAGGTGGACACAGAAATAAGAAAAAGAACAAACAGCAGGTGGTGCTACGCAGATAGATTTCAGTGAATAACTCAGTGGCTATACAAAATTTTTAATTACATGCAATTACCAAAGTATTCAGATCCAGGTGCTGGTTTGAAAATGACAGAATATGTATTGTGGGGCAATCCCTTTAAGTATGTACTGTTGAGCTGAAAGCTGTTGGATAGAGCAGTAGTTGCTGGACTTGACTGAGCTATGTTGAGGTAAGAGAAGAGGCACTGAGCTAAATTCATCTTTACTGAGATATTCCTGATTCAGGTAGTCTGTGCACCCCACTGCCTATTCATGATTTGTATATATGACATGTGCTTTTGAACAATTGAGTTAATTTTGAGAGTACATTTTTTTGCAGCTGTCCCTCCTGTCAAGGCCATGTTCTGCTAAGACTGTTCCTTTCATTTTAAAGCCTGCATCTACATTGTATTTACCCTTCCCGCTCTGTGCCCACTTGCTTGGCATCTCAGGATTCAGTACTTTCAACGATTTGCTGGTTCAGCGGTATCTGATTATGTGCCTGTGTATACAGAGTCACAGATATGCTTTTTTCCTGTTGCCCCAGCCCTATCTAAATGCAGTTTCATGCATTATATCGCCTGATTGCTTTGTAGAAGAGGCAACATCTCACACAGGAAACATCAAACAGCTCCTTGACAGCAGATCTGCTGTCCCTGACCGCCTCTTGTTCAGTTCACCAAGCATTAGATGGGATGCAGCTTCTTGCTAAAAGGTCCTGCATGTGGGAGAATGAAGGATGGATACATTTAGTACAGTAGGAGTAGCCATGCTATTTCTTGTGCTGCTGAACGGGGAAAACACTGTGCCACCTGGTGGCAGCTGTTAAAATTATGAAATATATGAAGTATTATTCTACAATACAGTATAATTACCCCAATAGATTATCAAATATTCTGAATTTTTAGATGAGAACAGAAAGATCTCTAAAACTCGCTTCTAAGGGTAGAGATTAGGGATGAGCGAATTTCATATTTTGAAGTTCGTGTGCGGGTTCGTGTTGTGGTATTTACTGAATTGCGTTATGGATTCTGTTACCACGGACCATACCGCAATTCCATGACGGAATGCATAACAGAACGCCTTTAGAGGCATTGCATCATAATAGAATTCTATGGCCTGCATAACGAATCTGTCCCGTTTACGTTATACAGGAGAGGACTCCCGCATAACGGAAACAGGACGGATCCATTATGCAGGCCATAGACTTCTATTATGACGAAATAAGTAACGGAATGCCTCTAAAGGCATTCCATTATGCATTCCGTCATGGAATTGTGTTATGGTCCGTGGTAACAGAATCCATAACGCAATTCAGTAAATACCACAACAAGAACCCGCACACGAACTTCAAAATATGAAATTCACTCATCCCTAGTGAAAATCCCCCAGAAAGACAGAATAAAATAATAATCAGGCTTCTGGCACTGATCTTGTGAAATTCCACGTTATATCGTAATTTTGGGCTGGACACAAGTACCAGATTATAAAATGTTCAGAAATATAGGCTGCTGGATTTCTGAAAATTTTGTACCACAAAGCTAAGACTCTGTTCACACTAGCATTATTGTCTTCTGTAGCATCTACAGCAATGTTCCTACTATTAAAAATATTGGAACCTCAACAGAAACCTGACATACCCTCTGATATGTCAATAGGGTCTTGCACGATTTGTTGGTACCTGTCCATGAAGCCAATATGCTAGTGTGAACAGAGCCTTAAATAACATTCTAACAGAGAATAGTTATCTAGGGGGAGATTTATCAAACTGGTGTAAAGTAGAACTGGCTTAGTTGCCTATAGCAACCAAACAACGCCTTTGGGAAATGAAAGGTGGAATCTGATTGGTTGTTATAAGCAACTAAGCCAGTTCTCCTTTACACTAGTTTGATAAATCTCCCCCTAAGTGTTTATGTACACTGGTATGATTTGTGAGGCAAAATATAAATCCATCTCATGGATAATGTTTAGTGATGGCCGAATATGAAACAAAATGTATTGGATGCAGTTCTTTTATTGAAAATGAAATGGAACTTTGTAGTACTTGCTTTCTGGTTCCCTGTCATAAGACCTCTCTTTGGGACAGGATTTGAGGCCGGATTACTGACCCTAAATTGTGGCAGCATTGTGGCCATCTGAATGAGGCCCTTTGACACCATTTTTTTAATGCAATGTTCATTTGTTGACTGATTGGATCATTTATGCAAGAAAAAAATGCTCGTTGGTTGGCAGCAGGTTGCACAGTGTATACAAGGGATGTGCTGCCAATATAATGTAAAGTGTATGGGAGATGAATGATCACTATGATGAGCATTCATCCCCCATACAGTATCCACTGGCTGGTGTGAAGGGTTTTAAACAAGCATTGATCAATTCGTTTTATCATCATTTGGCACTTGTTATGGCCGCACTTTGGGCCACCTAGAAGGACCCTTAGAAATCTGCACTTTTCAATTTCAAATAATATCAAGTACGGGAATCATCAAATTAGGTTCATTAACAAACACGGAACAAAAAAATGTATACCGATGTTAACAGCCCACAATATTGCATCTTTATATGCTAAAGTAGAATGTACTTTTATGCAGTGGAAAGAAGTGGTCCCTTTGCATAAAATTAAAAGAAGCCCCCACCATATGATGTATAGTTGTGACACCAACCACAAATGGGTTTCCAGCTCAATAACTTTTTTTTCCATATACCTATCCATTACCCTTGAGCCATTTTGCCCACCACCCATATTGCTAACTATGGAGTTCCTCTGGAGAAGAGAAGCTGTACAGGATTCTGATAATAAGAATGGGGGAAAGAAAACCAGGGCTGGTCCCAAGCTCTCTAAGGGCCCGACAGTCTTTCTCTATGGCACATTTGAAGTGCAGCAGAAGGTGTATGCTCTGCCTGAGGAACACAAAGTAAGGCTTCATGCATACGAACCTATTTTGTTTCCGTTCGTTTTTTTTTGAGCATAGGATGTGGACCCATTCATTTCAATGGGTCCGCAAAAAATGCTGACAGCACACCATGTACTATCTGCATCCGTATGTCCGTTCCGTAGTCCCGCAAAAAAAATAGATCATGTCCTATTTTTGTCCGTTTTGCGGACAAGGATAGGCATTATCACAATGGATCTGCAAAATAAAAACGGACCTGCAAAAAAAAAGATGGCATATGGGTGTCATTTTTTTTTTTTTTGCGGATCCGCAATTTGCAAAACACATATGGTCGTGTGCATGTAGCCTAAAGGGAGCTTTTAATCATGAACATTCAGTGCAGTGTGCAGGCAGCATATTATAGAGCAGAAGGAGCTGAGCAGATTGATTCATAGTTTTGGTAACAAAAGATATACTAAAACGTATAATTTATTCCTTTAAATATATAAATTGGAAGTTTTACTATATATTTCCATGTAACGTGACTATTATTGTCCTAACTAAACCTATAAGACTTTCTAACATACATAATGAAGCAGCACTGTTCTGCTCAAGGCAATTGGTGCCAAACATCCCAGGATGTGACCACAGTACTGACCAGAGAAGCAGATGATGAAGCAGCATCCAGCAGTAGCTAGCAGCTAAATTCACACATTGCAGATTTTTGCAGCATGCCAGCAGACTGTGCTGACTGTTTAGATGCAGGTTTTTTCATGTGGATTGAGCTTTCAAAAGTGCAGCATGCCTGTTATTTCGCAGATTGTTTGCTGATTAGTCATGAATTTCTTCCATTACCTACCTGTCACTATGAAATAGAGATATAAATGTATAAATTACAAGTTTTATGGAATCTTTTCCCACAAGTCTACATATCAGTCTGCTCAGCTCCTCCTGCTCTTTAACATGGTGCCTGCAGACTGCACTGCATTTTGTGATGACAGGTCCTCTTTAAAGGGGTTTTCTAAGATTTTTTTAAATGATGACAGGTCATCAGAATCTTATCAGTGGGGGACAGACACCCGGACCCCACGATCAGCTGTTAAAGAAGGCAGTGGTGACCTTCTCTCAGCTCACTAAGCACAAGGCCGTACGTTGTATAGTGGATGTGCATGGTGTCGCAGCTCAGCTCCATTGACTTCAATGCGACTGAGCTGCGCCTAGGCCATGTGACCTATGTACCTGACAAGCTGGAGAAGGCCGCCTTATCAAACAGCTGATCGATGGGGTTCCCGGGTGTTGGACCCCCACCAATCAGATACTGACTGATCAGTAAAAATCTCAGAACCCCTTTTAAATATGCAAATAAATCCACAACTTACAAATATAGTGTAGATTTGATTTCATTTCAATGGGTCCACAAAAAAACGGAAGTTACTCCGTGTGCATTCCGTTTCCATATGTCAGTTCCACAAAGAAATAGAACATGTCCTATTATTGTATACATTATGGCCAAGGATAGTACTGTTCTATTAGGTGCCAGCTGTTCCGTTCCGCAAAATACAGAATGCACATGGATATCATCCGTATTTTTTGCAGATCCGTTTTTTGCGGTTGTGTGCATGAGCCCTAAGGCCTCGTCCACATTTCTGTTTTTAACTGACGTGCGCTGTCCGCCTTTTACAAGGACAGCACATGTACCCATTGATTTAAATGTGTCTGCTCACATTTCAGTATTTTTTTACTGACCGTGGGTCAGTAAAAAAATCATGGAGACGTGCACTACTTTGATCCGTGATGTGGACCAAACACGCCCATAGACGTCTATGGATCAGTGAAAATCCCAGGCACCCCACGGATGGCATCCATGGCGCATCCGTTTTTCACTGAAGTCTGATAGGAGATTCTTTGGAGATGAATTTTTAGCTGAGCAACAAATGAATGGTAAAAACGGACCAACCACAGATCCTTCATGGATGAAACACGTACGCTTTTTTTCACGAACGTGTCACTGACACGGAAATGTGAACGAGACCTTAGGCTACCTGCAGACATTTCCACTGCAAAAAGTGTAACAAAAACTGCATAAATTACATCCCGGTCTTGCGGCAGAGAAGGCTGAAGATTTCAACCCCACCATTGCAATGGGTGAAATCCACAGTAGAGATCCACAGCAAATACTGTCATGCTACACATTTCAAATCCGCAACGCAGCTTAATCTATGCTGCTAATTTTTTTTTTTTAACGCGGCATGTTGAAAAAATCTCATCCACTTTCTTGGTACTATACGCACATAATAATCCACAATGACAAATTCACGGTACACCTACCACACCTGAATCCATCCTCATGCTTTTTTCAGTGTAGAAACAGTTATTTTGTTCTCTAATCAGAATCACGTTATTTACCAGGTTCCTCCGGAGTATGGCATATTGTTTTCTACCTTTCAAATCAGATGAGTCTAAATACAATGGTCAAGAATTTTCTAAGCGGAAAGGACCCTAAAATACTCCCCAGATGGAAAGTCAAAAGAAGGACAGCACTTAAATTGTAAGAGCCTGGTTTGATTCCAGTGCTTATGTGTGACAGTTTGAAATCCAGAGCACTTGGGGGTGAGAGCCACCGATGTCAGAAACGTATATATCCCTTTGATGCAAGACAGCAAGCAGCATTTTGCTTGAATTAGGGAATTGGCACATGCTAAATGTCCAGCAGAGAGTTTCAATACAGAAGGGAATTGTAACATTCTCAGACTTATTCCACATATGTTCGGCCTCAACCTTTCATACAATCACTTTAATAATAAAAGAAGTGCTTTGAATACAACACAACAAAATACCGGGGAATTATTTGCTGTACAGTATGTCCATGTTGGCCACAGACTAATAATCTGATATTCTAACGTTATTGTAACAAATGTTCTACAATGAACTGCTACAATAGTACGCTTGTACTGACAAAAAAGGAAAACCGATGTCGGCTCACGAGGCAAATACTGTATATCAGATACTGCAGAAACAAATAATGCATGTCCCATAGATTCTCTGAGTGATGCACCATGTTTCACTTGCTTGTAAATTATTGGTATGAATTCTTAATAGGAATTGTTAAAGGACTATTCATCTATTGCAGGGCTGGCCAACATGCGGCTCTCCAGCTGTTGTAAAACTACAACTCCCACCATGCCCTGCTGTAGGCTGATAGCTGTAGGCAGACTGGGCATGCTGGGAGTTGTAGTTTTGCAACAGCTGGAGAGCCGCAGGTTGGCCATACTTGATCTATTGTATAATCAATGATAGGTTTGTTGAACAACTGGGAACTTAAAGTGGCCCTGGAAAAAATACTAAAAGTGGCCCCGTTTTGTAATCAGGTCCAAATTGATGGAAAGCAGGGCCAACACAATAAGGCTACTTTTACACTAGCATTTTGGCTTTCCGTTTGTCAGATCCGTTCAGGGCTCTCACAAGCGGTCCAGAACGGATCAGTTTTTCCCTAATGCTTTCTGAATGTAAAAGGATCCGCTCAGAATGCATCAGTTTGCCTCCGATCAGTCTCCATTCCGCTCTGGAGGCGGACACCAAAACGCTGCCTGCAGCGGATCCGTCCTGACACACAATGTAAGTCAATGGGAACGAATCTGTTTTCTCTGACACAATAGAAAACAGATCCGTCCCCCATTGACTTTAAATGGTGTTCAAGATTGATCCGTCATGGCTATAGAAGACATAATACAACCGGATCCGTTCATTACGGATGCATGCGGTTGTATTACTGTAGCAGAAGCGTTTTTGCAGATCCATGACGCATCCGCAAAAAACGCTACTGTGGAAGTAGCAAAAGGCAGGGCCAGGAATACCATATTGTGACACATTATACCACCCTAAGGCCTCTTGCACACGAATGTATTTTTTTTGCAGTCCGTTTATAACGGATCCGTGGTTCTGTTTTTTGCTTCCGTTTTGTTTCCGTTTTGGTTCCGTTTTTCCGTTCCGTTTTTCCGTATGGCATATACAGTATACAGTAATAACATAGAAAAAATTGGGCTGGTCTTAAAATTTTCAATAGATGGTTCCGCAAAAAACGGAACGGATACGGAAGACATACGGATGCACTTCCGTATGCTTTCCGTTTTTTTTGCGGACCCATTGACTTGAATAGAGCCACTGAACGTGATTTGTGGACAAGAATAGGACATGGTCTATATTTAAACGGAACAGAAAAAACTGAAAAACGGAAACGGAAGGCATACGGAGACACTTCAGTATTTTTTGCAGACCCATTGAAGTGAATGGTTCAGTATACTGTCAGTATACTGAACTGAAAAAACTGCCAGTATACGGTCCGCAAAATACTGTCGTGTGCAAGGGGCCTAACAGAGACAAATACCACAGTCGATCACTAAATACCACCAGCAGCACAAAATACATCCCCAAGAACGTCCACTTGCCAGCCGTGAGCAGGGCTCAGTCGGCCACCTGAGCATCGGCTCACCGGGAACTTTCCCTGTAAGGTCTATGGCCAATCCGCCCCTGGACTAAATATTAAGAAGTTAAAGAGAAATTTATCAGAAATGGTCTAATTAGGAAGGATGTAAGCAGCATATAGCTACTGTAACAACATCGATTGTGCTCAAGATGGCAGAAGTGGACATCACCTATAGCAACCGCCTTTCCCAATAGCTTTTGTCGAACTGGCCCGCCACAATACCAGAGGAGCCTCCGGTGGGCCCAGGCTCTGCTACTATAGTGGACCTCAAAGGTCCAGAAGAAAAAAACAAACAAATGGACAAATATAAATCATGACTCTAAAACAAACTCACTGATGGGTGACAGGAAGCAAGTGCTGAGGGTTACGGAAGGAGAAGATCCAGCAATGAAGTGGATGGTAGGTGTATGGCATACAGGAACAGTAGACAGTAAATCAATGACAGTGAATGGAAATGGAGCAATATAGAACTGCTAACCAGCCTGGACAATATAACAGCACAGCAACAAACAAATCGCAGACACAGAAAGAGACTGTGGAACTGCAGATGCCAGAACACACTAGACTAGAACAAGATACAATTGTGGAACTACAAATGCAAGGATACAGAACAAGATACAAAATATCTGGAAGAGACTGTGCCAAGCAAATGCTTTACCTGACTCCAGTCTAGTCTACTTATTGCTTTGGCTCAAGAAACTGCATGAAAAACTGCTAAATTTTACATTTTTTAATAAACAGAGGAATTGTTTAAAAAAAAAAAACATCGTGCCCTGTCTTCCCGCTTTACTTGATGTCCAAGAACATAAATCGGGTACTCATCCTGAAGATATTTCTCAGTGTGTTTACACCAGACATCAGGCATAAATACACCGATAAATCTCCCCCATATTATCCTAAACCTCTGCTCCTTCATATGTTACAAAACTGGCACTAGGGGAGCTTAGTGAGTAGGCATTTATTCAGTTACCATTGCAGCCAATGGAAGTTGTAGAATCTCTATGGCTTAGTTGCCCAGATTCTACCTTTGAAAGGGGGCATGACCAGGGGTCCTGGCACAGTTATCTTCATTTACACCAGTTTTCTGGTGTAAATAAAGACAGAAATGTATGGCAGTTCGGCACTGCCAAAGATTTCTGTTTAGACGCATGGACTGCTGCAGGATGTGCCTAATATAAGAAGAGGCCTGCACCTCGTCATTAATTAGCTGCATCCTCCGGCAGTGCAGGAGATATCATAGACTGGTGTAAAATGCCAGTCCACATGGTCATATATTATAACCATTAGGGGGTCATTTATCAAACTGGTGTAAAGTAGAACCGGCTTAGTTGCCCATATCAACCAATCAGATTCCACCTTTCATTTTTCACAGTTCCTTTGGAAAATGAAAGGTGGAATCTGATTGGTTGCTATGGGCAACTAAGCCAGTTCTACTTCACACTAGTTTAATAAATGGCTTAATAAATTTGTAATTGTATGGGTTTTTATTTTTTATTATTATTTATATTATTATTTATTATTAAAGCGCCATTCATTCCATAGCGCTGTACATATTATAAGGGGTATACATACATAATACAAAATTTTTTGCAAGAATACTGTAAAAAATGCCGTCTCCATAGGTAGCACAACATCTTAGGCTACATGCACACGACAGTTGCCTGCCTCCGCGTCCGCTCCTCCTGCAAATTTTGCGTCCGTCAAAAAAAAACGGATGACCGACCGTTTTTTTTGACGGATCCGATTTTTATGGCAGATTCATTGTAAAAATGCCTATCCTTGTCCGCAAACGTGAAAAAAATAGGACATGCACTATTTTTTTGACGGAATTAAAACACGGACCACGGATACGGAACAAAAATGACCATCCGCATTTTTTGACGGACCCATTGAAATGAATAGGGAAGCATCCTATCCGTGAAACAAAATGGAATGGACGCGGAAACAAACAACGGTCGTGTGCATGAGGCCTTAAACATGTCATCCAGCTTTAGATATTGTGACGGCCTTATTATATCTTCTTTTTAATAAAGAAGAGAGATATTGGAGCCGTTTGTAATTTTTGCTAAACATCTGCACAACTATTCTAATAAATATGCTCCATGACTGACTGAAGACTGCTACACGAGCAATTACTTGCCATCTTCCCTAACTGAAGGCCGGCACTGGCACTAAATAGAGATTTAGTACATGGGCACTGGGCAAGCACAAGCTGGATATTGTATTGCTCCTCATTACGTGTCAATGGCACAGGCTATAGCTGTCAGGTGCCCCATTATGGCGGTCATCCTGAATGGTGTCCTGTTCTCCACATTTTCTGTCTCTGAGGGAATAACCTCCTGCACAAGATCAAAGAGGTGAATGGGGAAGCCGACCACAGTGATATTGCTACCAGACTACTTATAGGACATAAACAAGCCATTTAGATAAAATCAGATCTTGAGTAGATTGAAACTCGGTAATTGGTTAGGAAGTCATTGGATTAAGGGCTCATTCTCATTGCAGACAACTGTTGGGAACGAAGCGTTCCTTCCCGACAGTCAGCTGCTCATTAAGTGGGTGTAAAGAGCTACATTTACATGCAGCGATCTCCTCCACAGTATGAGGACGAGGGAAGGCTACTGCTCTCGCTTGTCCCCATACATAATCATTTCCCCTGGGCAGCAGATCGCTGTTTAGACACAACAATCTGCCGTCCAGAAATGATGCTTGAGGGGTCCATACCCACAATCATTTCACCCGATGTATCAGGTGATCTGCGGCACCTTTACACAGGCCGAATATCGAAAAAGAGCGTTCATAGGAAATCCGACAATGGGGCAGTCTAAAAAAAAGGCATTACTAGATGCTAAACTAACAAATCATATTAATTAATAAGGGTTCATGTGGTATATTGGGTCATTTTGGGTAATTAGACTGAATGAAAAACCTTTCCCTAAAGAAAAATCATTTAGGGAATTGGATGGCATTAATCACATTATCATTGGGAATCATTTGTCATATCTGACATTATCTTTCAAAGACATCGGTCTTGTCTGAAGAAATGTTTCACACTTAGTTCCTTGAGTCGAGTACATATATGTTGTACCCACCTTAAAGGCTTGTTTACTGGGGCTCGATTTTTCCGCCTAAGGCCTCATTCACACTTCAGTGTTTGATCAGTTATTTTCATCAGTGATTGTAAGCCAAAACCAGGTGTGCCTCTACACACAGAACAGGTGCAGATCTTTTCCTTATACCTTATGTCCTGGTTTTTGCTCACAATCACTGACCAAAACACTGAGGGGGAGATTTATCAAAACTGGTGTAAAAGAAAACTGGCTCAGTTGCCCATAGCAACCAATCAGATTCCTCCTTTCATTTTCCAAAGGAGCTGTGAAAAATAAAGGTAAGGGGTAAGGACAGTTACAGTTATGGTTGGGTTTAGCAGCTTAGTCCTGCCTCTTGTTTAAAAGCTGCAATTTTAAAAAATGGAGCATGGTGTTAGTAAATATGTTGTACAAACTGTCGGTATTTTAGTGTATTCCTGTGCTCTATTCTTTATGGACAGACCATGAGACTAGCACACTATAGATAAGGTGGAAACCAATAGCATTCTCATACCTACACATACGCTGCCACATTGTTTGCTTTGTCATTAAAGGGGTAGTCTCACTTCAGCAAATAGCATTTATCATGTAGGGAAAGTAAATACAAGCCACTTACTAATGTATTGTTATTATTAGGCCTGCACAATATATCGCCAAAGCAATCGGTATCGCGATAAATCGCCATATCACAATCGCCAATTGGCCGACCCAAAAATGCTGCAATTATATTACCGTATTTTTCGCTTTATAAGACGCACTCCCCTCCCCCAAAAGTGGGGGGGAAATGGCAGTGCGTCCTATAAAGCGATGGTTGACTTTTTATGTGGCTGCCACTGATGTATCGCCGGCCGCTACGCTGCACAGCGCGGCCGGCGATACTTCAGTTACAGTGCGGGGAGGGAGGAGGGGCTGGAGGAAAGTCGTTATTTTAATGAACACTTGTTCTTATATCTATTTTATTTATCTGTTCTGTGCAGTGCTATTAAGAAAATGGCAAGTTTTGTATTTTGTACTTTTGCAGTAACGCAAATATGTATTTTATTTAGTAAAAGATGTTTTATTTTGAAAAACACTGTGCATTTCAGTTCTTGAGCTCAGCATAACTACATTTCACATTATCAGTCATCTGTGTGTGCTTTTGCCTTGAAAATCCAAGCAGATAGACCTCTAGCACAATTCCCTTAAAATATTGCATCGCATATCGTTATCGCAATTTTTAGGGCACTAATCGCAATCGC